>JAOYRU010002101.1:0-40415 GCA_026315105.1 Locusta migratoria
GTAGGGCGTCTAGTGCACGAATCACCGGTTTTGACACCGGTAGCCACTGCCATCATTTTCTCAGCAGAATGTTTTATTTTGCTGTTTCTGAAAGGTAATACAGTATATTCGCCGTTTGTTTAAGTAAAATAGTCATATTTTCAAGGAGGAGATGATTTTGGATGTATATAGTTGCAATGGGCCGGTGGGCGTCTGGCGCACGAATCACCGGTTTTGACACCGATAGTCACTACCTTCATTTTCTCGGCAGAATGTTTTATTTTGCTGTATCTTAATGGTAATGCAGTATATTCGCCGTTTGTTTAAGTAAAATAGTCATATTTTCAAGGAGGAGATGATTTTGGATGTATATAGTTGCAATGGGCCGGTGGGCGTCTGGCGCACGAATCACCGGTTTTGACACCGATAGTCACTACCTTCATTTTCTCGGCAGAATGTTTTATTTTGCTGTATCTTAATGGTAATGCAGTATATTCGCCGTTTGTTTAAGTAAAATAGTCATATTTTCAAGGAGGAGATGATTTTGGATGTATATAGTTGCAATGGGCCGGTGGGCGTCTGGCGCACGAATCACGGTTTTGACACCGATAGTCACTACCTTCATTTTCTCGGCAGAATGTTTTATTTTGCTGTATCTTAATGGTAATGCAGTATATTCGCCGTTTGTTTAAGTAAAATAGTCATATTTTCAAGGAGGAGATGATTTTGGATGTATATAGTTGCAATTGCCGTAGGGCGTCTAGTGCACGAATCACCGGTTTTGACACCGGTAGCCACTGCCATCATTTTCCTCAGCAGAATGTTTTATTTTGCTGTTTCTGAAAGGTAATACAGTATATTCGCCGTTTGTTTTAAGTAAAATAGTCATATTTTCAAGGAGGAGATGATTTTGGATGTATATAAGTTGCAATGGGCCGGTGGGCGTCTGGCGCACGAATCACCGGTTTTGACACCGATAGTCACTTACCTTCATTTTCTCGGCAGAATGTTTTATTTTGCTGTATCTTAATGGTAATGCAGTATATTCGCCGTTTGTTTAAGTAAAATAGTCATATTTTCAAGGAGGAGATGATTTTGGATGTATATAGTTGCAATTGCCGTAGGGCGTCTAGTGCACGAAAATCACCGGTTTTGACACCCGGTAGCCACTGCCATCATTTTCTCAGCAGAATGTTTTATTTTGCTGTTTCTGAAAGGTAATACAGTATATTCGCCGTTTGTTTAAGTAAAATAGTCATATTTTCAAGGAGGAGATGATTTTGGATGTATATAGTTGCAATGGGGCCGGTGGGCGTCTGGCGCACGAATCACCGGTTTTGACACCGATAGTCACTACCTTCATTTTCTCGGCAGAATATTTTATTTTGCTGTTTCTTAATGGTAATGCAGTATATTCGCCGTTTGTTTAAGTAAAATAGTCATATTTTCAAGGAGGAGATGATTTTGGATGTATATAGTTGCAATGGGCCGGTGGGCGTCTGGCGCACGAATCACCGGTTTTGACACCGATAGTCACTACCTTCATTTTCTCGGCAGAATGTTTTATTTTGCTGTATCTTAATGGTAATGCAGTATATTCGCCGTTTGTTTAAGTAAAATAGTCATATTTTCAAGGAGGAGATGATTTTGGATGTATATAGTTGCAATTGCCGTAGGGCGTCTAGTGCACGAATCACCGGTTTTGACACCGGTAGCCACTGCCATCATTTTCTCAGCAGAATGTTTTATTTTGCTGTTTCTGAAAGGTAATACAGTATATTCGCCGTTTGTTTAAGTAAAATAGTCATATTTTCAAGGAGGAGATGATTTTGGATGTATATAGTTGCAATGGGCCCGGTGGGCGTCTGGCGCACGATTCAGCGGTTTTGACACCGATAGTCACTACCTTCATTTTCCTCGGCAGAATGTTTTATTTTGCTGTTTCTTAATGGTAATGCAGTATATTCGCCGTTTGTTTAAATAAAATAGTCATATTTTCAAGGAGGAGATGATTTTGGATGTATATAGTTGCAATGGGCCGGTGGGCGACTGGCGCACGAATCACCGGTTTTGACACCGATAGTCACTACCTTCATTTTCTCGGCAGAATGTTTTATTTTGCTGTATCTTAATGGTAATGCAGTATATTCGCCGTTTGTTTAAGTAAATTAGTCATATTTTCAAGGAGGAGATGATTTTGAATGTATATAGTTGCAATTGCCGTAGGGCGTCTAGTGCACGAATCACCGGTTTTGACACCGGTAGCCACTGCCATCATTTTCTCAGTTCTCAGCAGAATGTTTTATTTTGCTGTTTCTGAAAGGTAATACAGTATATTCGCCGTTTGTTTAAGTAAAATAGTCATATTTTCAAGGAGGAGATGATTTTGGATGTATATAGTTGCAATGGGCCGGTGGGCGTCTGGCGCACGAATCACCGGTTTTGACACCGATAGTCACTACCTTCATTTTCTCGGCAGAATGTTTTATTTTGCTGTATCTTAATGGTAATGCAGTATATTCGCCGTTTGTTTAAGTAAAATAGTCATATTTTCAAGGAGGAGATGATTTTGGATGTATATAGTTGCAATTGCCGTAGGGCGTCTAGTGCACGAATCACCGGTTTTGACACCGGTAGCCACTGCCATCATTTTCTCAGCAGAATGTTTTATTTTGCTGTTTCTGAAAGGTAATACAGTATATTCGCCGTTTGTTTAAGTAAAATAGTCATATTTTCAAGGAGGAGATGATTTTGGATGTATATAGTTGCAATGGGCCGGTGGGCGTCTGGCGCACGAATCACCGGTTTTGACACCGATAGTCCACTACCTTCATTTTCTCGGCAGAATGTTTTATTTTGCTGTTTCTTAATGGTAATGCAGTATATTCGCCGTTTGTTTAAATAAAATAGTCATATTTTCAAGGAGGAGATGATTTTGGATGTATATAGTTGCAATGGGCCGGTGGGCGACTGGTGCACGAATCACTGGTTTTGACACCGATAGCCACTACCTTCATTTTCTCGGCAGAATGTTTTATTTTGCTGTTTCTTAATGGTAATGCAGTATATTCGCCGTTTGTTTAAATAAAATAGTCATATTTTCAAGGAGGAGATGATTTTGGATGTATATAGTTGCAATTGCCCGTAGGGCGTCTAGTGCACGAATCACCGGTTTTGACACCGGTAGCCACTGCCATCATTTTCTCAGCAGAATGTTTTATTTTGCTGTTTCTGAAAGGTAATACAGTATATTCGCCGTTTGTTTAAGTAAAATAGTCATATTTTCAAGGAGGAGATGATTTTGGATGTATATAGTTGCAATGGGCCGGTGGGCGTCTGGCGCACGAATCACCGGTTTTTGACACCGATAGTCACTACCTTCATTTTCTCGGCAGAATGTTTTATTTGCTGTTTCTTAATGGTAATGCAGTATATTCGCCGTTTGTTTAAATAAAATAGTCATATTTTCAAGGAGGAGATGATTTTGGATGTATATAGTTGCAATGGGCCGGTGGGCGACTGGCGCACGAATCACCGGTTTTGACACCCGATAGTCACTACCTTCATTTTCTCGGCAGAATGTTTTATTTTGCTGTATCTTAATGGTAATGCAGTATATTCGCCGTTTGTTTAAGTAAAATAGTCATATTTTCAAGGAGGAGATGATTTTGGATGTATATAGTTGCAATTGCCGTAGGGCGTCTAGTGCACGAATCACCGGTTTTGACACCGGTAGCCACTGCCATCATTTTCTCAGCAGAATGTTTTATTTTGCTGTTTCTGAAAGGTAATACAGTATATTCGCCGTTTGTTTAAGTAAAATAGTCATATTTTCAAGGAGGAGATGATTTTGGATGTATATAGTTGCAATGGGCCGGTGGGCGTCTGGCGCACGAATCACCGGTTTTGACACCGATAGTCACTACCTTCATTTTCTCGGCAGAATGTTTTATTTTGCTGTTTCTTAATGGTAATGCAGTATATTCGCCGTTTGTTTAAATAAAATAGTCATATTTTCAAGGAGGAGATGATTTTGGATGTATATAGTTGCAATTGCCGTAGGGCGTCTAGTGCACGAATCACCGGTTTTGACACCGGTAGCCACTGCCATCATTTTCTCAGCAGAATGTTTTATTTTGCTGTTTCTGAAAGGTAATACAGTATATTCGCCGTTTGTTTAAGTAAAATAGTCATATTTTCAAGGAGGAGATGATTTTGGATGTATATAGTTGCAATGGGCCGGTGGGCGTCTGGCGCACGAATCACCGGTTTTGACACCGATAGTCACTACCTTCATTTTCTCGGCAGAATGTTTTATTTTGCTGTATCTTAATGGTAATGCAGTATATTCGCCGTTTGTTTAAGTAAAATAGTCATATTTTCAAGGAGGAGATGATTTTGGATGTATATAGTTGCAATTGCCGTAGGGCGTCTAGTGCACGAATCACCGGTTTTGACACCGGTAGCCACTGCCATCATTTTCTCAGCAGAATGTTTTATTTTGCTGTTTCTGAAAGGTAATACAGTATATTCGCCGTTTGTTTAAGTAAAATAGTCATATTTTCAAGGAGGAGATGATTTTGGATGTATATAGTTGCAATGGGCCGGTGGGCGTCTGGCGCACGAATCACCGGTTTTGACACCGATAGTCACTACCTTCATTTTCTCGGCAGAATGTTTTATTTTGCTGTATCTTAATGGTAATGCAGTATATTCGCCGTTTGTTTAAGTAAAATAGTCATATTTTCAAGGAGGAGATGATTTTGGATGTATATAGTTGCAATTGCCGTAGGGCGTCTAGTGCACGAATCACCGGTTTTGACACCGGTAGCCACTGCCATCATTTTCTCAGCAGAATGTTTTATTTTGCTGTTTCTGAAAGGTAATACAGTATATTCGCCGTTTGTTTAAGTAAAATAGTCATATTTTCAAGGAGGAGATGATTTTGGATGTATATAGTTGCAATGGGCCGGTGGGCGTCTGGCGCACGAATCACCGGTTTTGACACCGATAGTCACTACCTTCATTTTCTCGGCAGAATGTTTTATTTTGCTGTATCTTAATGGTAATGCAGTATATTCGCCGTTTGTTTAAGTAAAATAGTCATATTTTCAAGGAGGAGATGATTTTGGATGTATATAGTTGCAATTGCCGTAGGGCGTCTAGTGCACGAATCACCGGTTTTGACACCGGTAGCCACTGCCATCATTTTCTCAGCAGAATGTTTTATTTTGCTGTTTCTGAAAGGTAATACAGTATATTCGCCGTTTGTTTAAGTAAAATAGTCATATTTTCAAGGAGGAGATGATTTTGGATGTATATAGTTGCAATGGGCCGGTGGGCGACTGGTGCACGAATCACTGGTTTTGGACACCGATAGCCACTACCTTCATTTTCTCGGCAGAATGTTTTACTTTGCTGTTTCTTCATGGTAATGCAGTATATTCGCCGTTTGTTGAAGTAAAGTAGTCATATTTTCAAGGAGGAGATGATTTTGGATGTATATAGCTGCAATGGGCCGCTGGGCGCCTAGTAACCACGATTCAGCGGTTTTGACACTTATAGCCACTACCTTCATTTTCTCGGCAGAATGTTTTATTTTGCTGTTTCTGAAAGGTAATACAGTATATTCGCCGTTTGTTTAAATAAAATAGTCATATTTTCAAGGAGGAGATGATTTTGGATGTATATAGTTGCAATGGGCCGGTGGGCGTCTGGCGCACGAATCACCGGTTTTGACACCGATAGTCACTACCTTCATTTTCTCGGCAGAATGTTTTATTTTGCTGTATCTTAATGGTAATGCAGTATATTCGCCGTTTGTTTAAGTAAAATAGTCATATTTTCAAGGAGGAGATGATTTTGGATGTATATAGTTGCAATGGGCCGGTGGGCGACTGGCGCACGAATCACCGGTTTTGACACCGATAGTCACTACCTTCATTTTCTCGGCAGAATGTTTTATTTTGCTGTTTCTTAATGGTAATGCAGTATATTCGCCGTTTGTTTAAATAAAATAGTCATATTTTCAAGGAGGAGATGATTTTGGATGTATATAGTTGCAATGGGCCGGTGGGCGACTGGCGCACGAATCACCGGTTTTGACACCGATAGTCACTACCTTCATTTTCTCGGCAGAATGTTTTATTTTGCTGTTTCTTAATGGTAATGCAGTATATTCGCCGTTTGTTTAAATAAAATAGTCATATTTTCAAGGAGGAGATGATTATGGATGTATATAGTTGCAATGGGCCGGTGGGCGACTGGCGCACGAATCACCGGTTTTGACACCGATAGTCACTACCTTCATTTTCTCGGCAGAATGTTTTATTTTGCTGTATCTTAATGGTAATGCAGTATATTCGCCGTTTGTTTAAGTAAAATAGTCATATTTTCAAGGAGGAGATGATTTTGGATGTATATAGTTGCAATTGCCGTAGGGCGTCTAGTGCACGAATCACCGGTTTTGACACCGGTAGCCACTGCCATCATTTTCTCAGCAGAATGTTTTATTTTGCTGTTTCTGAAAGGTAATACAGTATATTCGCCGTTTGTTTAAGTAAAATAGTCATATTTTCAAGGAGGAGATGATTTTGGATGTATATAGTTGCAATGGGCCGGTGGGCGTCTGGCGCACGAATCACCGGTTTTGACACCGATAGTCACTACCTTCATTTTCTCGGCAGAATGTTTTATTTTGCTGTTTCTTAATGGTAATGCAGTATATTCGCCGTTTGTTTAAATAAAATAGTCATATTTTCAAGGAGGAGATGATTTTGGATGTATATAGTTGCAATGGGCCGGTGGGCGACTGGCGCACGAATCACCGGTTTTGACACCGATAGTCACTACCTTCATTTTCTCGGCAGAATGTTTTATTTTGCTGTATCTTAATGGTAATGCGAGTATATTCGCCGTTTGTTTAAGTAAAATAGTCATATTTTCAAGGAGGAGATGATTTTGGATGTATATAGTTGCAATTGCCGTAGGGCGTCTAGTGCACGAATCACCGGTTTTGACACCGGTAGCCACTGCCATCATTTTCTCAGCAGAATGTTTTATTTTGCTGTTTCTTAATGGTAATGCAGTATATTCGCCGTTTGTTTAAGTAAAATAGTCATATTTTCAAGGAGGAGATGATTTTGGATGTATATAGTTGCAATTGCCGTAGGGCGTCTAGTGCACGAATCACCGGTTTTGACACCGGTAGCCCACTGCCATCATTTTCTCAGCAGAATGTTTTATTTTGCTGTTTCTTAATGGTAATGCAGTATATTCGCCGTTTGTTTAAATAAAATAGTCATATTTTCAAGGAGGAGATGATTTTGGATGTATATAGTTGCAATGGGCCGGTGGGCGACTGGTGCACGAATCACTGGTTTTGACACCGATAGCCACTACCTTCATTTTCTCGGCAGAATGTTTTACTTTGCTGTTTCTTCATGGTAATGCAGTATATTCGCCGTTTGTTGAAGTAAAGTAGTCATATTTTCAAGGAGGAGATGATTTTGGATGTATATAGCTGCAATGGGCCGCTGGGCGCCTAGTAACCACGATTCAGCGGTTTTGACACTTATAGCCACTACCTTCATTTTCTCGGCAGAATGTTTTATTTTGCTGTTTCTGAATGGTAATACAGTATATTCGCTGTTTGTTTAAGTAAAATAGTCATATTTTCAAGGAGGAGATGATTAGGGAGTATATAGTTGCAATGGGCCGGTGGGCGTCTGGTGCACGAATCACCGGTTTTCACACCGATAGCCACTATCTTCATTTTCTCGGCAGAATGATTTATTTTGCTGTTTCTGAATGGTAATGCAGTATATTCGCCGTTTGTTTAAGTAAAATAGTCATATTTTCAAGGAGGAGATGATTTTGGATGTATATAGTTGCAATGGGCCGCTGGGCGTCTGGCGCACGAATCACCGGTTTTGACACCGATAGTCACTACCTTCATTTTCTCGGCAGAATGTTTTATTTTGCTGTTTCTGAATGGTAATGCAGTATATTCGCCGTTTGTTTTAGTAAAATAGTCATATTTTCGAGGAGGAGATGATTTTGGATGAATATAGTTGCAATGGGCCGCTGGGCGCCAGGTAACCACGATTCAGCGGTTTTGACACTTATAGCCACTACCTTCAGTTTCTCGGCAGAATGTTTTATTTTGCTGTATCTTAATGGTAATGCAGTATATTCGCCGTTTGTTTAAGTAAAATAGTCATATTTTCAAGGAGGAGATGATTTTGGATGTATATAGTTGCAATTGCCGTAGGGCGTCTAGTGCACGAATCACCGGTTTTGACACCCGGTAGCCACTGCCATCATTTTCTCAGCAGAATGTTTTATTTTGCTGTTTCTTAATGGTAATACAGTATATTCGCCGTTTGTTTAAGTAAAATAGTCATATTTTCAAGGAGGAGATGATTTTGGATGTATATAGTTGCAATTGCCGTAGGGCGTCTAGTGCACGAATCACCGGTTTTGACACCGGTAGCCACTGCCATCATTTTCTCAGCAGAATGTTTTATTTTGCTGTTTCTGAAAGGTAATACAGTATATTCGCCGTTTGTTTAAGTAAAATAGTCATATTTTCAAGGAGGAGATGATTTTGGATGTATATAGTTGCAATTGCCGTAGGGCGTCTAGTGCACGAATCACCGGTTTTGACACCGGTAGCCACTGCCATCATTTTCTCAGCGGAATGTTTTATTTTGCTGTTTCTGAAAGGTAATACAGTATATTCGCCGTTTGTTTAAGTAAAATAGTCATATTTTCAAGGAGGAGATGATTTTGGATGTATATAGTTGCAATTGCCGTAGGGCGTCTAGTGCACGAATCACCGGTTTTGACACCGGTAGCCACTGCCATCATTTTCTCAGCAGAATGTTTTATTTTGCTGTATCTTAATGGTAATGCAGTATATTCGCCGTTTGTTTAAATAAAATAGTCATATTTTCAAGGAGGAGATGATTTTGGATGTATATAGTTGTAATGGGCCGCTGGGCGCCTGGTAACCACGATTCAGCGGTTTTGACACTTTTAGCCACTACCTTCATTTTCTCGGCAGAATGTTTTATTTTGCTGTTTCTTAATGGTAATGCAGTATATTCGCCGTTTGTTTAAATAAAATAGTCATATTTTCAAGGAGGAGATGATTTTGGATGTATATAGTTGTAATGGGCCGCTGGGCGCCTGGTAACCACGATTCAGCGGTTTTGACACTTTTAGCCACTACCTTCATTTTCTCGGCAGAATGTTTTATTTTGCTGTTTCTTAATGGTAATGCAGTATATTCGCCGTTTGTTTAAGTAAAATAGTCATATTTTCAAGGAGGAGATGATTAGGGAGTATATAGTTGCAATGGGCCGGTGGGCGTCTGGTGCACGAATCACCGGTTTTCACACCGATAGCCACTATCTTCATTTTCTCGGCAGAATGATTTATTTTGCTGTTTCTGATTGGTAATGCAGTATATTCGCCGTTTGTTTTAGTAAAATAGTCATATTTTCATGGAGGAGATGATTTTGGATGTATATAGTTGTAATGGGCCGGTGGGCGTCTGGTGCACGAATCACCAGTTTTGACACCGATAGTCACTACCTTCATTTTCTCGGCAGAATGTTTTATTTTGCTGTTTCTGAATGGTAATACAGTATATTCGCTGTTTGTTTAAGTAAAATAGTCATATTTTCAAGGAGGAGATGATTAGGGAGTATATAGTTGCAATGGGCCGGTGGGCGTCTGGTGCACGAATCACCGGTTTTCACACCGATAGCCACTATCTTCATTTTCTCGGCAGAATGATTTATTTTGCTGTTTCTGATTGGTAATGCAGTATATTCGCCGTTTGTTTTAGTAAAATAGTCATATTTTCATGGAGGAGATGATTTTGGATGTATATAGTTGCAATGGGCCGGTGGGCGTCTGGCGCACGAATCACCAGTTTTGACACCGATAGTCACTACCTTCATTTTCTCGGCAGAATGTTTTATTTTGCTGTTTCTTAATGGTAATGCAGTATATTCGCCGTTTGTTTAAATAAAATAGTCATATTTTCAAGGAGGAGATGATTTTGGATGTATATAGTTGTAGTGGGCCGCTGGGCGCCTGGTAACCACGATTCAGCGGTTTTGACACTTTTAGCCACTACCTTCATTTTCTCGGCAGAATGTTTTATTTTGCTGTTTCTTAATGGTAATGCAGTATATTCGCCGTTTGTTTAAGTAAAATAGTCATATTTTCAAGGAGGAGATGATTAGGGAGTATATAGTTGCAATGGGCCGGTGGGCGTCTGGTGCACGAATCACCGGTTTTCACACCGATAGCCACTATCTTCATTTTCTCGGCAGAATGATTTATTTTGCTGTTTCTGATTGGTAATGCAGTATATTCGCCGTTTGTTTTAGTAAAATAGTCATATTTTCATGGAGGAGATGATTTTGGATGTATATAGTTGTAATGGGCCGGTGGGCGTCTGGTGCACGAATCACCAGTTTTGACACCGATAGTCACTACCTTCATTTTCTCGGCAGAATGTTTTATTTTGCTGTTTCTGAATGGTAATACAGTATATTCGCTGTTTGTTTAAGTAAAATAGTCATATTTTCAAGGAGGAGATGATTAGGGAGTATATAGTTGCAATGGGCCGGTGGGCGTCTGGTGCACGAATCACCGGTTTTCACACCGATAGCCACTATCTTCATTTTCTCGGCAGAATGATTTATTTTGCTGTTTCTGATTGGTAATACAGTATATTCGCCGTTTGTTTAAGTAAAATAGTCATATTTTCAAGGAGGAGATGATTAGGGAGTATATAGTTGCAATGGGCCGGTGGGCGTCTGGTGCACGAATCACCGGTTTTCACACCGATAGCCACTATCTTCATTTTCTCGGCAGAATGATTTATTTTGCTGTTTCTGATTGGTAATACAGTATATTCGCCGTTTGTTTAAGTAAAATAGTCATATTTTCAAGGAGGAGATGATTTTGGATGTATATAGTTGCAATGGGCCGGTGGGCGTCTGGCGCACGAATCACCGGTTTTGACACCGATAGTCACTACCTTCATTTTCTCGGCAGAATGTTTTATTTTGCTGTTTCTTAATGGTAATGCAGTATATTCGCCGTTTGTTTAAATAAAATAGTCATATTTTCAAGGAGGAGATGATTTTGGATGTATATAGTTGTAATGGGCCGCTGGGCGCCTGGTAACCACGATTCACCAGTTTTCACACCGATAGTCACTACCTTCATTTTCTCGGCAGAATGTTTTATTTTGCTGTTTCTGAATGGTAATACAGTATATTCGCTGTTTGTTTAAGTAAAATAGTCATATTTTCAAGGAGGAGATGATTAGGGAGTATATAGTTGCAATGGGCCGTGGGCGTCTGGTGCACGAATCACCGGTTTTCACACCGATAGCCACTATCTTCATTTTCTCGGCAGAATGATTTATTTTGCTGTTTCTGATTGGTAATACAGTATATTCGCCGTTTGTTTAAGTAAAATAGTCATATTTTCAAGGAGGAGATGATTTTGGATGTATATAGTTGCAATGGGCCGGTGGGCGTCTGGCGCACGAATCACCGGTTTTGACACCGATAGTCACTACCTTCATTTTCTCGGCAGAATGTTTTATTTTGCTGTTTCTTAATGGTAATGCAGTATATTCGCCGTTTGTTTAAATAAAATAGTCATATTTTCAAGGAGGAGATGATTTTGGATGTATATAGTTGTAATGGGCCGCTGGGCGCCTGGTAACCACGATTCACCAGTTTTCACACCGATAGTCACTACCTTCATTTTCTCGGCAGAATGATTTATTTTGCTGTTTCTGATTGGTAATACAGTATATTCGCCGTTTGTTTAAGTAAAATAGTCATATTTTCAAGGAGGAGATGATTTTGGATGTATATAGTTGCAATGGGCCGGTGGGCGTCTGGCGCACGAATCACCGGTTTTGACACCGATAGTCACTACCTTCATTTTCTCGGCAGAATGTTTTATTTTGCTGTTTCTTAATGGTAATGCAGTGTATTCGCCGTTTGTTTAAATAAAATAGTCATATTTTCAAGGAGGAGATGATTAGGGAGTATATAGTTGCAATGGGCCGGTGGGCGTCTGGTGCACGAATCACCGGTTTTCACACCGATAGCCACTATCTTCATTTTCTCGGCAGAATGATTTATTTTGCTGTTTCTGATTGGTAATACAGTATATTCGCCGTTTGTTTAAGTAAAATAGTCATATTTTCAAGGAGGAGATGATTTTGGATGTATATAGTTGCAATGGGCCGGTGGGCGTCTGGCGCACGAATCACCGGTTTTGACACCGATAGTCACTACCTTCATTTTCTCGGCAGAATGTTTTATTTTGCTGTTTCTTAATGGTAATGCAGTATATTCGCCGTTTGTTTAAATAAAATAGTCATATTTTCAAGGAGGAGATGATTTTGGATGTATATAGTTGTAATGGGCCGCTGGGCGCCTGGTAACCACGATTCACCAGTTTTCACACCGATAGTCACTACCTTCATTTTCTCGGCAGAATGATTTATTTTGCTGTTTCTGATTGGTAATACAGTATATTCGCCGTTTGTTTAAGTAAAATAGTCATATTTTCAAGGAGGAGATGATTTTGGATGTATATAGTTGCAATGGGCCGGTGGGCGTCTGGCGCACGAATCACCGGTTTTGACACCGATAGTCACTACCTTCATTTTCTCGGCAGAATGTTTTATTTTGCTGTTTCTTAATGGTAATGCAGTATATTCGCCGTTTGTTTAAATAAAATAGTCATATTTTCAAGGAGGAGATGATTAGGGAGTATATAGTTGCAATGGGCCGGTGGGCGTCTGGTGCACGAATCACCGGTTTTCACACCGATAGCCACTATCTTCATTTTCTCGGCAGAATGATTTATTTTTTTGCTGTTTCTGATTGGTAATACAGTATATTCGCCGTTTGTTTAAGTAAAATAGTCATATTTTCAAGGAGGAGATGATTTTGGATGTATATAGTTGCAATGGGCCGGTGGGCGTCTGGCGCACGAATCACCGGTTTTGACACCGATAGTCACTACCTTCATTTTCTCGGCAGAATGTTTTATTTTGCTGTTTCTTATGGTAATGCAGTATATTCGCCGTTTGTTTAAATAAAATAGTCATATTTTCAAGGAGGAGATGATTAGGGAGTATATAGTTGCAATGGGCCGGTGGGCGTCTGGTGCACGAATCACCGGTTTTCACACCGATAGCCACTATCTTCATTTTCTCGGCAGAATGATTTATTTTGCTGTTTCTGATTGGTAATACAGTATATTCGCCGTTTGTTTAAGTAAAATAGTCATATTTTCAAGGAGGAGATGATTTTGGATGTATATAGTTGCAATGGGCCGGTGGGCGTCTGGCGCACGAATCACCGGTTTTGACACCGATAGTCACTACCTTCATTTTCTCGGCAGAATGTTTTATTTTGCTGTTTCTTAATGGTAATGCAGTATATTCGCCGTTTGTTTAAATAAAATAGTCATATTTTCAAGGAGGAGATGATTTTGGATGTATATAGTTGTAATGGGCCGCTGGGCGCCTGGTAACCACGATTCACCAGTTTTCACACCGATAGTCACTACCTTCATTTTCTCGGCAGAATGTTTTATTTTGCTGTTTCTGAATGGTAATACAGTATATTCGCTGTTTGTTTAAGTAAAATAGTCATATTTTCAAGGAGGAGATGATTAGGGAGTATATAGTTGCAATGGGCCGGTGGGCGTCTGGTGCACGAATCACCGGTTTTCACACCGATAGCCACTATCTTCATTTTCTCGGCAGAATGATTTATTTTGCTGTTTCTGATTGGTAATACAGTATATTCGCCGTTTGTTTAAGTAAAATAGTCATATTTTCAAGGAGGAGATGATTTTGGATGTATATAGTTGTAATGGGCCGCTGGGCGCCTGGTAACCACGATTCACCAGTTTTCACACCGATAGTCACTACCTTCATTTTCTCGGCAGAATGTTTTATTTTGCTGTTTCTGAATGGTAATACAGTATATTCGCTGTTTGTTTAAGTAAAATAGTCATATTTTCAAGGAGGAGACAATTTTGGATGTATATAGTTGCAATTGTTTGGTGGGCGTCTGGTGCACGAATCACCGGTTTTCACACCGATAGCCACTATCTTCATTTTCTCGGCAGAATGATTTATTTTGCTGTTTCTGATTGGTAATGCAGTATATTCGCCGTTTGTTTTAGTAAAATAGTCATATTTTCATGGAGGAGATGATTTTGGATGTATATAGTTGCAATGGGCCGGTGGGCGTCTGGTGCACGAATCACCGGTTTTCACACCGATAGCCACTATCTTCATTTTCTCGGCAGAATGATTTATTTTGCTGTTTCTGATTGGTAATACAGTATATTCGCCGTTTGTTTAAGTAAAATAGTCATATTTTCAAGGAGGAGATGATTAGGGAGTATATAGTTGCAATGGGCCGGTGGGCGTCTGGCGCACGAATCACCAGTTTTGACACCGATAGTCACTACCTTCATTTTCTCGGCAGAATGTTTTATTTTGCTGTTTCTGAATGGTAATACAGTATATTCGCTGTTTGTTTAAGTAAAATAGTCATATTTTCAAGGAGGAGATGATTTTGGATGTATATAGTTGTAATGGGCCGCTGGGCGCCTGGTAACCACGATTCACCAGTTTTCACACCGATAGTCACTACCTTCATTTTCTCGGCAGAATGTTTTATTTTGCTGTTTCTGAATGGTAATACAGTATATTCGCTGTTTGTTTAAGTAAAATAGTCATATTTTCAAGGAGGAGATGATTAGGGAGTATATAGTTGCAATGGGCCGGTGGGCGTCTGGTGCACGAATCACCGGTTTTCACACCGATAGCCACTATCTTCATTTTCTCGGCAGAATGTTTTATTTTGCTGTTTCTTAATGGTAATGCAGTATATTCGCCGTTTGTTTAAGTAAAATAGTCATATTTTCAAGGAGGAGATGATTAGGGAGTATATAGTTGCAATGGGCCGGTGGGCGTCTGGTGCACGAATCACCGGTTTTCACACCGATAGCCACTATCTTCATTTTCTCGGCAGAATGATTTATTTTGCTGTTTCTGATTGGTAATACAGTATATTCGCCGTTTGTTTAAGTAAAATAGTCATATTTTCAAGGAGGAGATGATTAGGGAGTATATAGTTGCAATGGGCCGGTGGGCGTCTGGCGCACGAATCACCAGTTTTGACACCGATAGTCACTACCTTCATTTTCTCGGCAGAATGTTTTATTTTGCTGTTTCTGAATGGTAATACAGTATATTCGCTGTTTGTTTAAGTAAAATAGTCATATTTTCAAGGAGGAGATGATTTTGGATGTATATAGTTGCAATGGGCCGGTGGGCGTCTGGCGCACGAATCACCGGTTTTGACACCGATAGTCACTACCTTCATTTTCTCGGCAGAATGTTTTATTTTGCTGTTTCTTAATGGTAATGCAGTATATTCGCCGTTTGTTTAAATAAAATAGTCATATTTTCAAGGAGGAGATGATTTTGGATGTATATAGTTGTAATGGGCCGCTGGGCGCCTGGTAACCACGATTCACCAGTTTTCACACCGATAGTCACTACCTTCATTTTCTCGGCAGAATGTTTTATTTTGCTGTTTCTGAATGGTAATACAGTATATTCGCTGTTTGTTTAAGTAAAATAGTCATATTTTCAAGGAGGAGATGATTAGGGAGTATATAGTTGCAATGGGCCGGTGGGCGTCTGGTGCACGAATCACCGGTTTTCACACCGATAGCCACTATCTTCATTTTCTCGGCAGAATGATTTATTTTGCTGTTTCTGATTGGTAATACAGTATATTCGCCGTTTGTTTAAGTAAAATAGTCATATTTTCAAGGAGGAGATGATTAGGGAGTATATAGTTGCAATGGGCCGGTGGGCGTCTGGCGCACGAATCACCGGTTTTGACACCGATAGTCACTACCTTCATTTTCTCGGCAGAATGTTTTATTTTGCTGTTTCTTAATGGTAATGCAGTATATTCGCCGTTTGTTTAAGTAAAATAGTCATATTTTCAAGGAGGAGATGATTAGGGAGTATATAGTTGCAATGGGCCGGTGGGCGTCTGGTGCACGAATCACCGGTTTTCACACCGATAGCCACTATCTTCATTTTCTCGGCAGAATGTTTTATTTTGCTGTTTCTTAATGGTAATGCAGTATATTCGCCGTTTGTTTAAGTAAAATAGTCATATTTTCAAGGAGGAGATGATTAGGGAGTATATAGTTGCAATGGGCCGGTGGGCGTCTGGTGCACGAGTCACCGGTTTTCACACCGATAGCCACTATCTTCATTTTCTCGGCAGAATGATTTATTTTGCTGTTTCTGATTGGTAATGCAGTATATTCGCCGTTTGTTTTAGTAAAATAGTCATATTTTCATGGAGGAGATGATTTTGGATGTATATAGTTGCAATGGGCCGGTGGGCGTCTGGTGCACGAATCACCGGTTTTCACACCGATAGCCACTATCTTCATTTTCTCGGCAGAATGATTTATTTTGCTGTTTCTGATTGGTAATACAGTATATTCGCCGTTTGTTTAAGTAAAATAGTCATATTTTCAAGGAGGAGATGATTAGGGAGTATATAGTTGCAATGGGCCGGTGGGCGTCTGGTGCACGAATCACCGGTTTTCACACCGATAGCCACTATCTTCATTTTCTCGGCAGAATGTTTTATTTTGCTGTTTCTTAATGGTAATGCAGTATATTCGCCGTTTGTTTAAGTAAAATAGTCATATTTTCAAGGAGGAGATGATTAGGGAGTATATAGTTGCAATGGGCCGGTGGGCGTCTGGTGCACGAATCACCGGTTTTCACACCGATAGTCACTACCTTCATTTTCTCGGCAGAATGTTTTATTTTGCTGTTTCTTAATGGTAATGCAGTATATTCGCCGTTTGTTTAAGTAAAATAGTCATATTTTCAAGGAGGAGATTATTAGGGAGTATATAGTTGCAATGGGCCGGTGGGCGTCTGGTGCACGAATCACCGGTTTTCACACCGATAGCCACTATCTTCATTTTCTCGGCAGAATGATTTATTTTGCTGTTTCTGATTGGTAATACAGTATATTCGCCGTTTGTTTAAGTAAAATAGTCATATTTTCAAGGAGGAGATGATTAGGGAGTATATAGTTGCAATGGGCCGGTGGGCGTCTGGTGCACGAATCACCGGTTTTCACACCGATAGCCACTATCTTCATTTTCTCGGCAGAATGTTTTATTTTGCTGTTTCTTAATGGTAATGCAGTATATTCGCCGTTTGTTTAAGTAAAATAGTCATATTTTCAAGGAGGAGATGATTAGGGAGTATATAGTTGCAATGGGCCGGTGGGCGTCTGGTGCACGAATCACCGGTTTTCACACCGATAGCCACTATCTTCATTTTCTCGGCAGAATGATTTATTTTGCTGTTTCTGATTGGTAATGCAGTATATTCGCCGTTTGTTTTAGTAAAATAGTCATATTTTCATGGAGGAGATGATTTTGGATGTATATAGTTGCAATGGGCCGGTGGGCGTCTGGTGCACGAATCACCGGTTTTCACACCGATAGCCACTATCTTCATTTTCTCGGCAGAATGATTTATTTTGCTGTTTCTGATTGGTAATACAGTATATTCGCCGTTTGTTTAAGTAAAATAGTCATATTTTCAAGGAGGAGATGATTAGGGAGTATATAGTTCCAATGGGCCGGTGGGCGTCTGGCGCACGAATCACCAGTTTTGACACCGATAGTCACTACCTTCATTTTCTCGGCAGAATGTTTTATTTTGCTGTTTCTTAATGGTAATGCAGTATATTCGCCGTTTGTTTAAATAAAATAGTCATATTTTCAAGGAGGAGATGATTTTGGATGTATATAGTTGTAATGGGCCGCTGGGCGCCTGGTAACCACGATTCACCAGTTTTCACACCGATAGCCACTATCTTCATTTTCTCGGCAGAATGATTTATTTTGCTGTTTCTGATTGGTAATACAGTATATTCGCCGTTTGTTTAAGTAAAATAGTCATATTTTCAAGGAGGAGATGATTTTGGATGTATATAGTTGCAATGGGCCGGTGGGCGTCTGGCGCACGAATCACCGGTTTTGACACCGATAGTCACTACCTTCATTTTCTCGGCAGAATGTTTTATTTTGCTGTTTCTTAATGGTAATGCAGTATATTCGCCGTTTGTTTAAATAAAATAGTCATATTTTCAAGGAGGAGATGATTAGGGAGTATATAGTTGCAATGGGCCGGTGGGCGTCTGGTGCACGAATCACCGGTTTTCACACCGATAGCCACTATCTTCATTTTCTCGGCAGAATGATTTATTTTGCTGTTTCTGATTGGTAATACAGTATATTCGCCGTTTGTTTAAGTAAAATAGTCATATTTTCAAGGAGGAGATGATTAGGGAGTATATAGTTCCAATGGGCCGGTGGGCGTCTGGCGCACGAATCACCTGTTTTGACACCGATAGTCACTACCTTCATTTTCTCGGCAGAATGTTTTATTTTGCTGTTTCTGAGTGGTAATACAGTATATTCGCTGTTTGTTTAAGTAAAATAGTCATATTTTCAAGGAGGAGATGATTAGGGAGTATATAGTTGCAATGGGCCGGTGGGCGTCTGGTGCACGAATCACCGGTTTTCACACCGATAGCCACTATCTTCATTTTCTCGGCAGAATGATTTATTTTGCTGTTTCTGATTGGTAATACAGTATATTCGCCGTTTGTTTAAGTAAAATAGTCATATTTTCAAGGAGGAGATGATTTTGGATGTATATAGTTGCAATGGGCCGGTGGGCGTCTGGCGCACGAATCACCGGTTTTGACACCGATAGTCACTACCTTCATTTTCTCGGCAGAATGTTTTATTTTGCTGTTTCTTAATGGTAATGCAGTATATTCGCCGTTTGTTTAAATAAAATAGTCATATTTTCAAGGAGGAGATGATTTTGGATGTATATAGTTGTAATGGGCCGCTGGGCGCCTGGTAACCACGATTCACCAGTTTTCACACCGATAGTCACTACCTTCATTTTCTCGGCAGAATGATTTATTTTGCTGTTTCTGAATGGTAATACAGTATATTCGCTGTTTGTTTAAGTAAAATAGTCATATTTTCAAGGAGGAGATGATTAGGGAGTATATAGTTGCAATGGGCCGGTGGGCGTCTGGTGCACGAATCACCGGTTTTCACACCGATAGCCACTATCTTCATTTTCTCGGCAGAATGATTTATTTTGCTGTTTCTGATTGGTAATACAGTATATTCGCCGTTTGTTTAAGTAAAATAGTCATATTTTCAAGGAGGAGATGATTTTGGATGTATATAGTTGCAATGGGCCGGTGGGCGTCTGGCGCACGAATCACCGGTTTTGACACCGATAGTCACTACCTTCATTTTCTCGGCAGAATGTTTTATTTTGCTGTTTCTTAATGGTAATGCAGTATATTCGCCGTTTGTTTAAATAAAATAGTCATATTTTCAAGGAGGAGATGATTTTGGATGTATATAGTTGTAATGGGCCGCTGGGCGCCTGGTAACCACGATTCACCAGTTTTCACACCGATAGTCACTACCTTCATTTTCTCGGCAGAATGATTTATTTTGCTGTTTCTGATTGGTAATACAGTATATTCGCCGTTTGTTTAAGTAAAATAGTCATATTTTCAAGGAGGAGATGATTTTGGATGTATATAGTTGCAATGGGCCGGTGGGCGTCTGGCGCACGAATCACCGGTTTTGACACCGATAGTCACTACCTTCATTTTCTCGGCAGAATGTTTTATTTTGCTGTTTCTTAATGGTAATGCAGTATATTCGCCGTTTGTTTAAATAAAATAGTCATATTTTCAAGGAGGAGATGATTTTGGATGTATATAGTTGTAATGGGCCGCTGGGCGCCTGGTAACCACGATTCACCAGTTTTCACACCAATAGTCACTACCTTCATTTTCTCGGCAGAATGTTTTATTTTGCTGTTTCTGAATGGTAATACAGTATATTCGCCGTTTGTTTAAGTAAAATAGTCATATTTTCAAGGAGGAGATGATTTTGGATGTATATAGTTGCAATGGGCCGGTGGGCGTCTGGCGCACGAATCACCGGTTTTGACACCGATAGTCACTACCTTCATTTTCTCGGCAGAATGTTTTATTTTGCTGTTTCTTAATGGTAATGCAGTATATTCGCCGTTTGTTTAAATAAAATAGTCATATTTTCAAGGAGGAGATGATTAGGGAGTATATAGTTGCAATGGGCCGGTGGGCGTCTGGTGCACGAATCACCGGTTTTCACACCGATAGCCACTATCTTCATTTTCTCGGCAGAATGATTTATTTTGCTGTTTCTGATTGGTAATACAGTATATTCGCCGTTTGTTTAAGTAAAATAGTCATATTTTCAAGGAGGAGATGATTTTGGATGTATATAGTTGCAATGGGCCGGTGGGCGTCTGGCGCACGAATCACCGGTTTTGACACCGATAGTCACTACCTTCATTTTCTCGGCAGAATGTTTTATTTTGCTGTTTCTTAATGGTAATGCAGTATATTCGCCGTTTGTTTAAATAAAATAGTCATATTTTCAAGGAGGAGATGATTTTGGATGTATATAGTTATAATGGGCCGCTGGGCGCCTGGTAACCACGATTCACCAGTTTTCACACCGATAGTCACTACCTTCATTTTCTGGGCAGAATGTTTTATTTTGCTGTTTCTGAATGGTAATACAGTATATTCGCCGTTTGTTTAAGTAAAATAGTCATATTTTCAAGGAGGAGATGATTTTGGATGTATATAGTTGCAATGGGCCGGTGGGCGTCTGGCGCACGAATCACCGGTTTTGACACCGATAGTCACTACCTTCATTTTCTCGGCAGAATGTTTTATTTTGCTGTTTCTTAATGGTAATGCAGTATATTCGCCGTTTGTTTAAATAAAATAGTCATATTTTCAAGGAGGAGATGATTAGGGAGTATATAGTTGCAATGGGCCGGTGGGCGACTGGTGCACGAATCACCGGTTTTCACACCGATAGCCACTATCTTCATTTTCTCGGCAGAATGATTTATTTTGCTGTTTCTGATTGGTAATACAGTATATTCGCCGTTTGTTTAAATAAAATAGTCATATTTTCAAGGAGGAGATGATTAGGGAGTATATAGTTGCAATGGGCCGGTGGGCGTCTGGTGCACGAATCACCGGTTTTCACACCGATAGCCACTATCTTCATTTTCTCGGCAGAATGATTTATTTTGCTGTTTCTGATTGGTAATACAGTATATTCGCCGTTTGTTTAAGTAAAATAGTCATATTTTCAAGGAGGAGATGATTTTGGATGTATATAGTTGCAATGGGCCGGTGGGCGTCTGGCGCACGAATCACCGGTTTTCACACCGATAGTCACTACCTTCATTTTCTCGGCAGAATGTTTTATTTTGCTGTTTCTTAATGGTAATGCAGTATATTCGCCGTTTGTTTAAATAAAATAGTCATATTTTCAAGGAGGAGATGATTTTGGATGTATATAGTTGTAATGGGCCGCTGGGCGCCTGGTAACCACGATTCACCAGTTTTCACACCGATAGTCACTACCTTCATTTTCTCGGCAGAATGATTTATTTTGCTGTTTCTGAATGGTAATACAGTATATTCGCTGTTTGTTTAAGTAAAATAGTCATATTTTCAAGGAGGAGATGATTAGGGAGTATATAGTTGCAATGGGCCGGTGGGCGTCTGGTGCACGAATCACCGGTTTTCACACCGATAGCCACTATCTTCATTTTCTCGGCAGAATGATTTATTTTGCTGTTTCTGATTGGTAATACAGTTTATTCGCCGTTTGTTTAAGTAAAATAGTCATATTTTCAAGGAGGAGATGATTTTGGATGTATATAGTTGCAATGGGCCGGTGGGCGTCTGGCGCACGAATCACCGGTTTTGACACCGATAGTCACTACCTTCATTTTCTCGGCAGAATGTTTTATTTTGCTGTTTCTTAATGGTAATGCAGTATATTCGCCGTTTGTTTAAATAAAATAGTCATATTTTCAAGGAGGAGATGATTTTGGATGTATATAGTTGTAATGGGCCGCTGGCGCCTGGTAACCACGATTCACCAGTTTTCACACCGATAGTCACTACCTTCATTTTCTCGGCAGAATGATTTATTTTGCTGTTTCTGATTGGTAATACAGTATATTCGCCGTTTGTTTAAGTAAAATAGTCATATTTTCAAGGAGGAGATGATTTTGGATGTATATAGTTGCAATGGGCCGGTGGGCGTCTGGCGCACGAATCACCGGTTTTGACACCGATAGTCACTACCTTCATTTTCTCGGCAGAATGTTTTATTTTGCTGTTTCTTAATGGTAATGCAGTATATTCGCCGTTTGTTTAAATAAAATAGTCATATTTTCAAGGAGGAGATGATTTTGGATGTATATAGTTGTAATGGGCCGCTGGGCGCCTGGTAACCACGATTCACCAGTTTTCACACCGATAGTCACTACCTTCATTTTCTCGGCAGAATGTTTTATTTTGCTGTTTCTGAATGGTAATACAGTATATTCGCCGTTTGTTTAAGTAAAATAGTCATATTTTCAAGGAGGAGATGATTTTGGATGTATATAGTTGCAATGGGCCGGTGGGCGTCTGGCGCACGAATCACCGGTTTTGACACCGATAGTCACTACCTTCATTTTCTCGGCAGAATGTTTTATTTTGCTGTTTCTTAATGGTAATGCAGTATATTCGCCGTTTGTTTAAATAAAATAGTCATATTTTCAAGGAGGAGATGATTAGGGAGTATATAGTTGCAATCGGCCGGTGGGCGTCTGGTGCACGAATCACCGGTTTTCACACCGATAGCCACTATCTTCATTTTCTCGGCAGAATGATTTATTTTGCTGTTTCTGATTGGTAATACAGTATATTCGCCGTTTGTTTAAGTAAAATAGTCATATTTTCAAGGAGGAGATGATTTTGGATGTATATAGTTGCAATGGGCCGGTGGGCGTCTGGCGCACGAATCACCGGTTTTGACACCGATAGTCACTACCTTCATTTTCTCGGCAGAATGTTTTATTTTGCTGTTTCTTAATGGTAATGCAGTATATTCGCCGTTTGTTTAAATAAAATAGTCATATTTTCAAGGAGGAGATGATTAGGGAGTATATAGTTGCAATGGGCCGGTGGGCGTCTGGTGCACGAATCACCGGTTTTCACACCGATAGCCACTATCTTCATTTTCTCGGCAGAATGTTTTATTTTGCTGTTTCTGAATGGTAATACAGTATATTCGCCGTTTGTTTAAGTAAAATAGTCATATTTTCAAGGAGGAGATGATTTTGGATGTATATAGTTGCAATGGGCCGGTGGGCGTCTGGCGCACGAATCACCGGTTTTGACACCGATAGTCACTACCTTCATTTTCTCGGCAGAATGTTTTATTTTGCTGTTTCTTAATGGTAATGCAGTATATTCGCCGTTTGTTTAAATAAAATAGTCATATTTTCAAGGAGGAGATGATTAGGGAGTATATAGTTGCAATGGGCCGGTGGGCGTCTGGTGCACGAATCACCGGTTTTCACACCGATAGCCACTATCTTCATTTTCTCGGCAGAATGATTTATTTTGCTGTTTCTGATTGGTAATACAGTATATTCGCCGTTTGTTTAAGTAAAATAGTCATATTTTCAAGGAGGAGATGATTTTGGATGTATATAGTTGTAATGGGCCGGTGGGCGTCTGGCGCACGAATCACCGGTTTTGACACCGATAGTCACTACCTTCATTTTCTCGGCAGAATGTTTTATTTTGCTGTTTCTTAATGGTAATGCAGTATATTCGCCGTTTGTTTAAATAAAATAGTCATATTTTCAAGGAGGAGATGATTAGGGAGTATATAGTTGCAATGGGCCGGTGGGCGTCTGGCGCACGAATCACCGGTTTTGACACCGATAGTCACTACCTTCATTTTCTCGGCAGAATGTTTTATTTTGCTGTTTCTTAATGGTAATGCAGTATATTCGCCGTTTGTTTAAATAAAATAGTCATATTTTCAAGGAGGAGATGATTAGGGAGTATATAGTTGCAATGGGCCGGTGGGCGTCTGGCGCACGAATCACCGGTTTTGACACCGATAGTCACTACCTTCATTTTCTCGGCAGAATGTTTTATTTTGCTGTTTCTTAATGGTAATGCAGTATATTCGCCGTTTGTTTAAATAAAATAGTCATATTTTCAAGGAGGAGATGATTTTGGATGTATATAGTTGTAATGGGCCGCTGGGCGCCTGGTAACCACGATTCACCAGTTTTCACACCGATAGTCACTACCTTCATTTTCTCGGCAGAATGATTTATTTTGCTGTTTCTGATTGGTAATACAGTATATTCGCCGTTTGTTTAAGTAAAATAGTCATATTTTCAAGGAGGAGATGATTTTGGATGTATATAGTTGCAATGGGCCGGTGGGCGTCTGGCGCACGAATCACCGGTTTTGACACCGATAGTCACTACCTTCATTTTCTCGGCAGAATGTTTTATTTTGCTGTTTCTTAATGGTAATGCAGTATATTCGCCGTTTGTTTAAATAAAATAGTCATATTTTCAAGGAGGAGATGATTAGGGAGTATATAGTTGCAATGGGCCGGTGGGCGTCTGGTGCACGAATCACCGGTTTTCACACCGATAGCCACTATCTTCATTTTCTCGGCAGAATGATTTATTTTGCTGTTTCTGATTGGTAATACAGTATATTCGCCGTTTGTTTAAGTAAAATAGTCATATTTTCAAGGAGGAGATGATTTTGGATGTATATAGTTGCAATGGGCCGGTGGGCGTCTGGCGCACGAATCACCGGTTTTGACACCGATAGTCACTACCTTCATTTTCTCGGCAGAATGTTTTATTTTGCTGTTTCTTAATGGTAATGCAGTATATTCGCCGTTTGTTTAAATAAAATAGTCATATTTTCAAGGAGGAGATGATTAGGGAGTATATAGTTGCAATGGGCCGGTGGGCGTCTGGCGCACGAATCACCGGTTTTGACACCGATAGTCACTACCTTCATTTTCTCGGCAGAATGTTTTATTTTGCTGTTTCTTAATGGTAATGCAGTATATTCGCCGTTTGTTTAAATAAAATAGTCATATTTTCAAGGAGGAGATGATTTTGGATGTATATAGTTGTAATGGGCCGCTGGGCGCCTGGTAACCACGATTCACCAGTTTTCACACCGATAGTCACTACCTTCATTTTCTCGGCAGAATGATTTATTTTGCTGTTTCTGATTGGTAATACAGTATATTCGCCGTTTGTTTAAGTAAAATAGTCATATTTTCAAGGAGGAGATGATTTTGGATGTATATAGTTGCAATGGGCCGGTGGGCGTCTGGCGCACGAATCACCGGTTTTGACACCGATAGTCACTACCTTCATTTTCTCGGCAGAATGTTTTATTTTGCTGTTTCTTAATGGTAATGCAGTATATTCGCCGTTTGTTTAAATAAAATAGTCATATTTTCAAGGAGGAGATGATTTTGGATGTATATAGTTGTAATGGGCCGCTGGGCGCCTGGTAACCACGATTCACCAGTTTTCACACCGATAGTCACTACCTTCATTTTCTCGGCAGAATGATTTATTTTGCTGTTTCTGATTGGTAATACAGTATATTCGCCGTTTGTTTAAGTAAAATAGTCATATTTTCAAGGAGGAGATGATTTTGGATGTATATAGTTGCAATGGGCCGGTGGGCGTCTGGCGCACGAATCACCGGTTTTGACACCGATAGTCACTACCTTCATTTTCTCGGCAGAATGTTTTATTTTGCTGTTTCTTAATGGTAATGCAGTATATTCGCCGTTTGTTTAAATAAAATAGTCATATTTTCAAGGAGGAGATGATTAGGGAGTATATAGTTGCAATGGGCCGGCGGGCGTCTGGTGCACGAATCACCGGTTTTCACACCGATAGCCACTATCTTCATTTTCTCGGCAGAATGTTTTATTTTGCTGTTTCTAAATGGTAATACAGTATATTCGCCGTTTGTTTAAGTAAAATAGTCATATTTTCAAGGAGGAGATGATTTTGGATGTATATAGTTGCAATGGGCCGGTGGGCGTCTGGCGCACGAATCACCGGTTTTGACACCGATAGTCACTACCTTCATTTTCTCGGCAGAATGTTTTATTTTGCTGTTTCTTAATGGTAATGCAGTATATTCGCCGTTTGTTTAAATAAAATAGTCATATTTTCAAGGAGGAGATGATTAGGGAGTATATAGTTGCAATGGGCCGGTGGGCGTCTGGTGCACGAATCACCGGTTTTCACACCGATAGCCACTATCTTCATTTTCTCGGCAGAATGATTTATTTTGCTGTTTCTGATTGGTAATACAGTATATTCGCCGTTTGTTTAAGTAAAATAGTCATATTTTCAAGGAGGAGATGATTTTGGATGTATATAGTTGCAATGGGCCGGTGGGCGTCTGGCGCACGAATCACCGGTTTTGACACCGATAGTCACTACCTTCATTTTCTCGGCAGAATGTTTTATTTTGCTGTTTCTTAATGGTAATGCAGTATATTCGCCGTTTGTTTAAATAAAATAGTCATATTTTCAAGGAGGAGATGATTTTGGATGTATATAGTTGTAATGGGCCGCTGGGCGCCTGGTAACCACGATTCACCAGTTTTCACACCGATAGTCACTACCTTCATTTTCTCGGCAGAATGTTTTATTTTGCTGTTTCTGAATGGTAATACAGTATATTCGCTGTTTGTTTAAGTAAAATAGTCATATTTTCAAGGAGGAGATGATTAGGGAGTATATAGTTGCAATGGGCCGGTGGGCGTCTGGTGCACGAATCACCGGTTTTCACACCGATAGCCACTATCTTCATTTTCTCGGCAGAATGATTTATTTTGCTGTTTCTGATTGGTAATACAGTATATTCGCCGTTTGTTTAAGTAAAATAGTCATATTTTCAAGGAGGAGATGATTTTGGATGTATATAGTTGTAATGGGCCGCTGGGCGCCTGGTAACCACGATTCACCAGTTTTCACACCGATAGTCACTACCTTCATTTTCTCGGCAGAATGATTTATTTTGCTGTTTCTGATTGGTAATACAGTATATTCGCCGTTTGTTTAAGTAAAATAGTCATATTTTCAAGGAGGAGATGATTTTGGATGTATATAGTTGCAATGGGCCGGTGGGCGTCTGGCGCACGAATTACCGGTTTTGACACCGATAGTCACTACCTTCATTTTCTCGGCAGAATGTTTTATTTTGCTGTTTCTTAATGGTAATACAGTATATTCGCCGTTTGTTTAAGTAAAATAGTCATATTTTCAAGGAGGAGATGATTTTGGATGTATATAGTTGTAATGGGCCGCTGGGCGCCTGGTAACCACGATTCACCAGTTTTCACACCGATAGTCACTACCTTCATTTTCTCGGCAGAATGTTTTATTTTGCTGTTTCTGAATGGTAATACAGTATATTCGCTGTTTGTTTAAGTAAAATAGTCATATTTTCAAGGAGGAGATGATTAGGGAGTATATAGTTGCAATGGGCCGGTGGGCGTCTGGTGCACGAATCACCGGTTTTCACACCGATAGCCACTATCTTCATTTTCTCGGCAGAATGATTTATTTTGCTGTTTCTGATTGGTAATACAGTATATTCGCCGTTTGTTTAAGTAAAATAGTCATATTTTCAAGGAGGAGATGATTTTGGATGTATATAGTTGTAATGGGCCGCTGGGCGCCTGGTAACCACGATTCACAAGTTTTCACACCGATAGTCACTACCTTCATTTTCTCGGCAGAATGATTTATTTTGCTGTTTCTGATTGGTAATACAGTATATTCGCCGTTTGTTTAAGTAAAATAGTCATATTTTCAAGGAGGAGATGATTTTGGATGTATATAGTTGCAATGGGCCGGTGGGCGTCTGGCGCACGAATCACCGGTTTTGACACCGATAGTCACTACCTTCATTTTCTCGGCAGAATGTTTTATTTTGCTGTTTCTTAATGGTAATGCAGTATATTCGCCGTTTGTTTAAATAAAATAGTCATATTTTCAAGGAGGAGATGATTTTGGATGTATATAGTTGTAATGGGCCGCTGGGCGCCTGGTAACCACGATTCACCAGTTTTCACACCGATAGTCACTACCTTCATTTTCTCGGCAGAATGTTTTATTTTGCTGTTTCTGAATGGTAATACAGTATATTCGCTGTTTGTTTAAGTAAAATAGTCATATTTTCAAGGAGGAGATGATTAGGGAGTATATAGTTGCAATGGGCCGGTGGGCGTCTGGTGCACGAATCACCGGTTTTCACACCGATAGCCACTATCTTCATTTTCTCGGCAGAATGATTTATTTTGCTGTTTCTGATTGGTAATACAGTATATTCGCCGTTTGTTTAAGTAAAATAGTCATATTTTCAAGGAGGAGATGATTTTGGATGTATATAGTTGTAATGGGCCGCTGGGCGCCTGGTAACCACGATTCACCAGTTTTCACACCGATAGTCACTACCTTCATTTTCTCGGCAGAATGATTTATTTTGCTGTTTCTGATTGGTAATACAGTATATTCGCCGTTTGTTTAAGTAAAATAGTCATATTTTCAAGGAGGAGATGATTTTGGATGTATATAGTTGCAATGGGCCGGTGGGCGTCTGGCGCACGAATCACCGGTTTTGACACCGATAGTCACTACCTTCATTTTCTCGGCAGAATGTTTTATTTTGCTGTTTCTTAATGGTAATACAGTATATTCGCCGTTTGTTTAAGTAAAATAGTCATATTTTCAAGGAGGAGATGATTTTGGATGTATATAGTTGCAATGGGCCGGTGGGCGTCTGGCGCACGAATCACCGGTTTTGACACCGATAGTCACTACCTTCATTTTCTCGGCAGAATGTTTTATTTTGCTGTTTCTTAATGGTAATGCAGTATATTCGCTGTTTGTTTAAGTAAAATAGTCATATTTTCAAGGAGGAGATGATTAGGGAGTATATAGTTGCAATGGGCCGGTGGGCGTCTGGTGCACGAATCACCGGTTTTCACACCGATAGCCACTATCTTCATTTTCTCGGCAGAATGTTTTATTTTGCTGTTTCTTAATGGTAATGCAGTATATTCGCCGTTTGTTTAAATAAAATAGTCATATTTTCAAGGAGGAGATGATTTTGGATGTATATAGTTGTAATGGGCCGCTGGGCGCCTGGTAACCACGATTCACCAGTTTTCACACCGATAGTCACTACCTTCATTTTCTCGGCAGAATGATTTATTTTGCTGTTTCTGATTGGTAATACAGTATATTCGCCGTTTGTTTAAGTAAAATAGTCATATTTTCAAGGAGGAGATGATTTTGGATGTATATAGTTGCAATGGGCCGGTGGGCGTCTGGCGCACGAATCACCGGTTTTTGACACCGATAGTCACTACCTTCATTTTCTCGGCAGAATGTTTTATTTTGCTGTTTCTTAATGGTAATGCAGTATATTCGCCGTTTGTTTAAATAAAATAGTCATATTTTCAAGGAGGAGATGATTTTGGATGTATATAGTTGTAATGGGCCGCTGGGCGCCTGGTAACCACGATTCACCAGTTTTCACACCGATAGTCACTACCTTCATTTTCTCGGCAGAATGATTTATTTTGCAGTTTCTGATTGGTAATACAGTATATTCGCCGTTTGTTTAAGTAAAATAGTCATATTTTCAAGGAGGAGATGATTTTGGATGTATATAGTTGTAATGGGCCGCTGGGCGCCTGGTAACCACGATTCACCAGTTTTCACACCGATAGTCACTACCTTCATTTTCTCGGCAGAATGATTTATTTTGCAGTTTCTGATTGGTAATACAGTATATTCGCCGTTTGTTTAAGTAAAATAGTCATATTTTCAAGGAGGAGATGATTTTGGATGTATATAGTTGTAATGGGCCGCTGGGCGCCTGGTAACCACGATTCACCAGTTTTCACACCGATAGTCACTACCTTCATTTTCTCGGCAGAATGATTTATTTTGCTGTTTCTGATTGGTAATACAGTATATTCGCTGTTTGTTTAAGTAAAATAGTCATATTTTCAAGGAGGAGATGATTTTGGATGTATATAGTTGCAATGGGCCGGTGGGCGGTCTGGGCGCACGAATCACCGGTTTTGACACCGATAGTCACTACCTTCATTTTCTCGGCAGAATGTTTTATTTTGCTGTTTCTTAATGGTAATGCAGTATATTCGCCGTTTGTTTAAATAAAATAGTCATATTTTCAAGGAGGAGATGATTTTGGATGTATATAGTTGTAATGGGCCGCTGGGCGCCTGGTAACCACGATTCACCAGTTTTCACACCGATAGTCACTACCTTCATTTTCTCGGCAGAATGTTTTATTTTGCTGTTTCTGAATGGTAATACAGTATATTCGCTGTTTGTTTAAGTAAAATAGTCATATTTTCAAGGAGGAGATGATTAGGGAGTATATAGTTGCAATGGGCCGGTGGGCGTCTGGTGCACGAATCACCGGTTTTCACACCGATAGCCACTATCTTCATTTTCTCGGCAGAATGATTTATTTTGCTGTTTCTGATTGGTAATACAGTATATTCGCCGTTTGTTTAAGTAAAATAGTCATATTTTCAAGGAGGAGATGATTTTGGATGTATATAGTTGTAATGGGCCGCTGGGCGCCTGGTAACCACGATTCACCAGTTTTCACACCGATAGTCACTACCTTCATTTTCTCGGCAGAATGTTTTATTTTGCTGTTTCTGAATGGTAATACAGTATATTCGCTGTTTGTTTAAGTAAAATAGTCATATTTTCAAGGAGGAGATGATTAGGGAGTATATAGTTGCAATGGGCCGGTGGGCGTCTGGTGCACGAATCACCGGTTTTCACACCGATAGCCACTATCTTCATTTTCTCGGCAGAATGATTTATTTTGCTGTTTCTGATTGGTAATACAGTATATTCGCCGTTTCTTTAAGTAAAATAGTCATATTTTCAAGGAGGAGATGATTTTGGATGTATATAGTTGTAATGGGCCGCTGGGCGCCTGGTAACCACGATTCACCAGTTTTCACACCGATAGTCACTACCTTCATTTTCTCGGCAGAATGTTTTATTTTGCTGTTTCTGAATGGTAATACAGTATATTCGCTGTTTGTTTAAGTAAAATTGTCATATTTTCAAGGAGGAGATGATTAGGGAGTATATAGTTGCAATGGGCCGGTGGGCGTCTGGTGCACGAATCACCGGTTTTCACACCGATAGCCACTATCTTCATTTTCTCGGCAGAATGATTTATTTTGCTGTTTCTGATTGGTAATACAGTATATTCGCCGTTTGTTTAAGTAAAATAGTCATATTTTCAAGGAGGAGATGATTTTGGATGTATATAGTTGTAATGGGCCGCTGGGCGCCTGGTAACCACGATTCACCAGTTTTCACACCGATAGTCACTACCTTCATTTTCTCGGCAGAATGTTTTATTTTGCTGTTTCTTAATGGTAATACAGTATATTCGCCGTTTGTTTAAGTAAAATAGTCATATTTTCAAGGAGGAGATGATTTTGGATGTATATAGTTGCAATGGGCCAGTGGGCGTCTGGCGCACGAATCACCGGTTTTGACACCGATAGTCACTACCTTCATTTTCTCGGCAGAATGTTTTATTTTGCTGTTTCTTAATGGTAATGCAGTATATTCGCTGTTTGTTTAAGTAAAATAGTCATATTTTCAAGGAGGAGATGATTAGGGAGTATATAGTTGCAATGGGCCGGTGGGCGTCTGGTGCACGAATCACCGGTTTTCACACCGATAGCCACTATCTTCATTTTCTCGGCAGAATGTTTTATTTTGCTGTTTCTTAATGGTAATGCAGTATATTCGCCGTTTGTTTAAATAAAATAGTCATATTTTCAAGGAGGAGATGATTTTGGATGTATATAGTTGTAATGGGCCGCTGGGCGCCTGGTAACCACGATTCACCAGTTTTCACACCGATAGTCACTACCTTCATTTTCTCGGCAGAATGATTTATTTTGCTGTTTCTGATTGGTAATACAGTATATTCGCCGTTTGTTTAAGTAAAATAGTCATATTTTCAAGGAGGAGATGATTTTGGATGTATATAGTTGCAATGGGCCGGTGGGCGTCTGGCGCACGAATCACCGGTTTTGACACCGATAGTCACTACCTTCATTTTCTCGGCAGAATGTTTTATTTTGCTGTTTCTTAATGGTAATGCAGTATATTCGCCGTTTGTTTAAATAAAATAGTCATATTTTCAAGGAGGAGATGATTTTGGATGTATATAGTTGTAATGGGCCGCTGGGCGCCTGGTAACCACGATTCACCAGTTTTCACACCGATAGTCACTACCTTCATTTTCTCGGCAGAATGATTTATTTTGCTGTTTCTGATTGGTAATACAGTATATTCGCCGTTTGTTTAAGTAAAATAGTCATATTTTCAAGGAGGAGATGATTTTGGATGTATATAGTTGTAATGGGCCGCTGGGCGCCTGCTAACCACGATTCACCAGTTTTCACACCGATAGTCACTACCTTCATTTTCTCGGCAGAATGATTTATTTTGCTGTTTCTGATTGGTAATACAGTATATTCGCCGTTTGTTTAAGTAAAATAGTCATATTTTCAAGGAGGAGATGATTTTGGATGTATATAGTTGCAATGGGCCGGTGGGCGTCTGGCGCACGAATCACCGGTTTTGACACCGATAGTCACTACCTTCATTTTCTCGGCAGAATGTTTTATTTTGCTGTTTCTTAATGGTAATGCAGTATATTCGCCGTTTGTTTAAATAAAATAGTCATATTTTCAAGGAGGAGATGATTTTGGATGTATATAGTTGTAATGGGCCGCTGGGCGCCTGGTAACCACGATTCACCAGTTTTCACACCGATAGTCACTACCTTCATTTTCTCAGCAGAATGATTTATTTTGCTGTTTCTGATTGGTAATACAGTATATTCGCCGTTTGTTTAAGTAAAATAGTCATATTTTCAAGGAGGAGATGATTTTGGATGTATGTAGTTGTAATGGGCCGCTGGGCGCCTGGTAACCACGATTCACCAGTTTTCACACCGATAGTCACTACCTTCATTTTCTCGGCAGAATGATTTATTTTGCTGTTTCTGATTGGTAATACAGTATATTCGCCGTTTGTTTAAGTAAAATAGTCATATTTTCAAGGAGGAGATGATTTTGGATGTATATAGTTGCAATGGGCCGGTGGGCGTCTGGCGCACGAATCACCGGTTTTGACACCGATAGTCACTACCTTCATTTTCTCGGCAGAATGTTTTATTTTGCTGTTTCTTAATGGTAATGCAGTATATTCGCCGTTTGTTTAAATAAAATAGTCATATTTTCAAGGAGGAGATGATTTTGGATGTATATAGTTGTAATGGGCCGCTGGGCGCCTGGTAACCACGATTCACCAGTTTTCACACCGATAGTCACTACCTTCATTTTCTCGGCAGAATGATTTATTTTGCAGTTTCTGATTGGTAATACAGTATATTCGCCGTTTGTTTAAGTAAAATAGTCATATTTTCAAGGAGGAGATGATTTTGGATGTATATAGTTGTAATGGGCCGCTGGGCGCCTGGTAACCACGATTCACCAGTTTTCACACCGATAGTCACTACCTTCATTTTCTCGGCAGAATGATTTATTTTGCAGTTTCTGATTGGTAATACAGTATATTCGCCGTTTGTTTAAGTAAAATAGTCATATTTTCAAGGAGGAGATGATTTTGGATGTATATAGTTGTAATGGGCCGCTGGGCGCCTGGTAACCACGATTCACCAGTTTTCACACCGATAGTCACTACCTTCATTTTCTCGGCAGAATGATTTATTTTGCTGTTTCTGATTGGTAATACAGTATATTCGCTGTTTGTTTAAGTAAAATAGTCATATTTTCAAGGAGGAGATGATTTTGGATGTATATAGTTGCAATGGGCCGGTGGGCGTCTGGCGCACGAATCACCGGTTTTGACACCGATAGTCACTACCTTCATTTTCTCGGCAGAATGTTTTATTTTGCTGTTTCTTAATGGTAATGCAGTATATTCGCCGTTTGTTTAAATAAAATAGTCATATTTTCAAGGAGGAGATGATTTTGGATGTATATAGTTGTAATGGGCCGCTGGGCGCCTGGTAACCACGATTCACCAGTTTTCACACCGATAGTCACTACCTTCATTTTCTCGGCAGAATGTTTTATTTTGCTGTTTCTGAATGGTAATACAGTATATTCGCTGTTTGTTTAAGTAAAATAGTCATATTTTCAAGGAGGAGATGATTAGGGAGTATATAGTTGCAATGGGCCGGTGGGCGTCTGGTGCACGAATCACCGGTTTTCACACCGATAGCCACTATCTTCATTTTCTCGGCAGAATGATTTATTTTGCTGTTTCTGATTGGTAATACAGTATATTCGCCGTTTGTTTAAGTAAAATAGTCATATTTTCAAGGAGGAGATGATTTTGGATGTATATAGTTGTAATGGGCCGCTGGGCGCCTGGTAACCACGATTCACCAGTTTTCACACCGATAGTCACTACCTTCATTTTCTCGGCAGAATGTTTTTATTTTGCTGTTTCTGATTGGTAATACAGTATATTCGCTGTTTGTTTAAGTAAAATAGTCATATTTTCAAGGAGGAGATGATTAGGGAGTATATAGTTGCAATGGGCCGGTGGGCGTCTGGTGCACGAATCACCGGTTTTCACACCGATAGCCACTATCTTCATTTTCTCGGCAGAATGATTTATTTTGCTGTTTCTGATTGGTAATACAGTATATTCGCCGTTTGTTTAAGTAAAATAGTCATATTTTCAAGGAGGAGATGATTTTGGATGTATATAGTTGTAATGGGCCGCTGGGCGCCTGGTAACCACGATTCACCAGTTTTCACACCGATAGTCACTACCTTCATTTTCTCGGCAGAATGTTTTATTTTGCTGTTTCTTAATGGTAATACAGTATATTCGCCGTTTGTTTAAGTAAAATAGTCATATTTTCAAGGAGGAGATGATTTTGGATGTATATAGTTGCAATGGGCCGGTGGCGTCTGGCGCACGAATCACCGGTTTTGACACCGATAGTCACTACCTTCATTTTCTCGGCAGAATGTTTTATTTTGCTGTTTCTTAATGGTAATGCAGTATATTCGCTGTTTGTTTAAGTAAAATAGTCATATTTTCAAGGAGGAGATGATTAGGGAGTATATAGTTGCAATGGGCCGGTGGGCGTCTGGTGCACGAATCACCGGTTTTCACACCGATAGCCACTATCTTCATTTTCTCGGCAGAATGTTTTATTTTGCTGTTTCTTAATGGTAATGCAGTATATTCGCCGTTTGTTTAAATAAAATAGTCATATTTTCAAGGAGGAGATGATTTTGGATGTATATAGTTGTAATGGGCCGCTGGGCGCCTGGTAACCACGATTCACCAGTTTTCACACCGATAGTCACTACCTTCATTTTCTCGGCAGAATGATTTATTTTGCTGTTTCTGATTGGTAATACAGTATATTCGCCGTTTGTTTAAGTAAAATAGTCATATTTTCAAGGAGGAGATGATTTTGGATGTATATAGTTGCAATGGGCCGGTGGGCGTCTGGCGCACGAATCACCGGTTTTGACACCGATAGTCACTACCTTCATTTTCTCGGCAGAATGTTTTATTTTGCTGTTTCTTAATGGTAATGCAGTATATTCGCCGTTTGTTTAAATAAAATAGTCATATTTTCAAGGAGGAGATGATTTTGGATGTATATAGTTGTAATGGGCCGCTGGGCGCCTGGTAACCACGATTCACCAGTTTTCACACCGATAGTCACTACCTTCATTTTCTCGGCAGAATGATTTATTTTGCTGTTTCTGATTGGTAATACAGTATATTCGCCGTTTGTTTAAGTAAAATAGTCATATTTTCAAGGAGGAGATGATTTTGGATGTATATAGTTGTAATGGGCCGCTGGGCGCCTGGTAACCACGATTCACCAGTTTTCACACCGATAGTCACTACCTTCATTTTCTCGGCAGAATGATTTATTTTGCTGTTTCTGATTGGTAATACAGTATATTCGCCGTTTGTTTAAGTAAAATAGTCATATTTTCAAGGAGGAGATGATTTTGGATGTATATAGTTGCAATGGGCCGGTGGGCGTCTGGCGCACGAATCACCGGTTTTGACACCGATAGTCACTACCTTCATTTTCTCGGCAGAATGTTTTATTTTGCTGTTTCTTAATGGTAATGCAGTATATTCGCCGTTTGTTTAAATAAAATAGTCATATTTTCAAGGAGGAGATGATTTTGGATGTATATAGTTGTAATGGGCCGCTGGGCGCCTGGTAACCACGATTCACCAGTTTTCACACCGATAGTCACTACCTTCATTTTCTCGGCAGAATGATTTATTTTGCTGTTTCTGATTGGTAATACAGTATATTCGCCGTTTGTTTAAGTAAAATAGTCATATTTTCAAGGAGGAGAAGATTTTGGATGTATATAGTTGTAATGGGCCGCTGGGCGCCTGGTAACCACGATTCACCAGTTTTCACACCGATAGTCACTACCTTCATTTTCTCGGCAGAATGATTTATTTTGCTGTTTCTGATTGGTAATACAGTATATTCGCTGTTTGTTTAAGTAAAATAGTCATATTTTCAAGGAGGAGATGATTTTGGATGTATATAGTTGTAATGGGCCGCTGGGCGCCTGGTAACCACGATTCACCAGTTTTCACACCGATAGTCACTACCTTCATTTTCTCGGCAGAATGATTTATTTTGCTGTTTCTGATTGGTAATACAGTATATTCGCCGTTTGTTTAAGTAAAATAGTCATATTTTCAAGGCGGAGATGATTTTGGATGTATATAGTTGTAATGGGCCGCTGGGCGCCTGGTAACCACGATTCACCAGTTTTCACACCGATAGTCACTACCTTCATTTTCTCGGCAGAATGATTTATTTTGCTGTTTCTGATTGGTAATACAGTATATTCGCCGTTTGTTTAAATAAAATAGTCATATTTTCAAGGAGGAGATGATTTTGGATGTATACAGTTGCAATGGGCCGGTGGGCGTCTGGCGCACGAATCACCGGTTTTGACACCGATAGTCACTACCTTCATTTTCTCGGCAGAATGTTTTATTTTGCTGTTTCTTAATGGTAATGCAGTATATTCGCCGTTTGTTTAAATAAAATAGTCATATTTTCAAGGAGGAGATGATTTTGGATGTATACAGTTGCAATGGGCCGGTGGGCGTCTGGCGCACGAATCACCGGTTTTGACACCGATAGTCACTACCTTCATTTTCTCGGCAGAATGTTTTATTTTGCTGTTTCTTAATGGTATTGCAGTATATTCGCCGTTTGTTTAAATAAAATAGTCATATTTTCAAGGAGGAGATGATTTTGGATGTATACAGTTGCAATGGGCCGGTGGGCGTCTGGCGCACGAATCACCGGTTTTGACACCGATAGTCACTACCTTCATTTTCTCGGCAGAATGTTTTATTTTGCTGTTTCTTAATGGTAATGCAGTATATTCGCCGTTTGTTTAAATAAAATAGTCATATTTTCAAGGAGGAGATGATTTTGGATGTATATAGTTGTAATGGGCCGCTGGGCGCCTGGTAACCACGATTCACCAGTTTTCACACCGATAGTCACTACCTTCATTTTCTCGGCAGAATGATTTATTTTGCTGTTTCTGATTGGTAATACAGTATATTCGCCGTTTGTTTAAATAAAATAGTCATATTTTCAAGGAGGAGATGATTTTGGATGTATATAGTTGTAATGGGCCGCTGGGCGCCTGGTAACCACGATTCACCAGTTTTCACACCGATAGTCACTACCTTCATTTTCTCGGCAGAATGATTTATTTTGCTGTTTCTGATTGGTAATACAGTATATTCGCCGTTTGTTTAAATAAAATAGTCATATTTTCAAGGAGGAGATGATTTTGGATGTATATAGTTGCAATGGGCCGGTGGGCGTCTGGCGCACGAATCACCGGTTTTGACACCGATAGTCACTACCTTCATTTTCTCGGCAGAATGTTTTATTTTGCTGTTTCTTAATGGTAATGCAGTATATTCGCCGTTTGTTTAAATAAAATAGTCATATTTTCAAGGAGGAGATGATTTTGGATGTATATAGTTGTAATGGGCCGCTGGGCGCCTGGTAACCACGATTCACCAGTTTTCACACCGATAGTCACTACCTTCATTTTCTCGGCAGAATGATTTATTTTGCTGTTTCTGATTGGTAATACAGTATATTCGCCGTTTGTTTAAATAAAATAGTCATATTTTCAAGGAGGAGATGATTTTGGATGTATACAGTTGCAATGGGCCGGTGGGCGTCTGGCGCACGAATCACCGGTTTTGACACCGATAGTCACTACCTTCATTTTCTCGGCAGAATGTTTTATTTTGCTGTTTCTTAATGGTAATGCAGTATATTCGCCGTTTGTTTAAATAAAATAGTCATATTTTCAAGGAGGAGATGATTTTGGATGTATATAGTTGTAATGGGCCGCTGGGCGCCTGGTAACCACGATTCACCAGTTTTCACACCGATAGTCACTACCTTCATTTTCTCGGCAGAATGATTTATTTTGCTGTTTCTGATTGGTAATACAGTATATTCGCCGTTTGTTTAAATAAAATAGTCATATTTTCAAGGAGGAGATGATTTTGGATGTATACAGTTGCAATGGGCCGGTGGGCGTCTGGCGCACGAATCACCGGTTTTGACACCGATAGTCACTACCTTCATTTTCTCGGCAGAATGTTTTATTTTGCTGTTTCTTAATGGTAATGCAGTATATTCGCCGTTTGTTTAAATAAAATAGTCATATTTTCAAGGAGGAGATGATTTTGGATGTATATAGTTGTAATGGGCCGCTGGGCGCCTGGTAACCACGATTCACCAGTTTTCACACCGATAGTCACTACCTTCATTTTCTCGGCAGAATGATTTATTTTGCTGTTTCTGATTGGTAATACAGTATATTCGCCGTTTGTTTAAATAAAATAGTCATATTTTCAAGGAGGAGATGATTTTGGATGTATACAGTTGCAATGGGCCGGTGGGCGTCTGGCGCACGAATCACCGGTTTTGACACCGATAGTCACTACCTTCATTTTCTCGGCAGAATGTTTTATTTTGCTGTTTCTTAATGGTAATGCAGTATATTCGCCGTTTGTTTAAATAAAATAGTCATATTTTCAAGGAGGAGATGATTTTGGATGTATATAGTTGTAATGGGCCGCTGGGCGCCTGGTAACCACGATTCACCAGTTTTCACACCGATAGTCACTACCTTCATTTTCTCGGCAGAATGATTTATTTTGCTGTTTCTGATTGGTAATACAGTATATTCGCCGTTTGTTTAAATAAAATAGTCATATTTTCAAGGAGGAGATGATTTTGGATGTATATAGTTGTAATGGGCCGCTGGGCGCCTGGTAACCACGATTCACCAGTTTTCACACCGATAGTCACTACCTTCATTTTCTCGGCAGAATGATTTATTTTGCTGTTTCTGATTGGTAATACAGTATATTCGCCGTTTGTTTAAGTAAAATAGTCATATTTTCAAGGAGGAGATGATTTTGGATGTATATAGTTGTAATGGGCCGCTGGGCGCCTGGTAACCACGATTCACCAGTTTTCACACCGATAGTCACTACCTTCATTTTCTCGGCAGAATGTTTTATTTTGCTGTTTCTTAATGGTAATGCAGTATATTCGCCGTTTGTTTAAATAAAATAGTCATATTTTCAAGGAGGAGATGATTTTGGATGTATATAGTTGTAATGGGCCGCTGGGCGCCTGGTAACCACGATTCACCAGTTTTCACACCGATAGTCACTACCTTCATTTTCTCGGCAGAATGATTTATTTTGCTGTTTCTGATTGGTAATACAGTATATTCGCCGTTTGTTTAAGTAAAATAGTCATATTTTCAAGGAGGAGATGATTTTGGATGTATATAGTTGTAATGGGCCGCTGGGCGCCTGGTAACCACGATTCACCAGTTTTGACACCGATAGTCACTACCTTCATTTTCTCGGCAGAATGATTTATTTTGCTGTTTCTGATTGGTAATACAGTATATTCGCTGTTTGTTTAAGTAAAATAGTCATATTTTCAAGGAGGAGATGATTTTGGATGTATATAGTTGTAATGGGCCGCTGGGCGCCTGGTAACCACGATTCACCAGTTTTCACACCGATAGTCACTACCTTCATTTTCTCGGCA